>PVJI01001650.1:127413-171997 GCA_004026765.1 Micronycteris hirsuta
GGAGAAGAAGAAATCCAAGGAATTGAAAACTTATTTGAACACATAATGATGGAGAATTTCCCGAAGCTGGCGAAGGAAATAGACTTGCGGGAAGTCCAGGAAGCTCAGAGAGTCCCAAAGAAGTTGGACCCAAAGAGGAACACACCAAGACACATCATAATTACATTACCCAAGATCAAAAATAAGGAAAGGATCCTAGGAGCACCAAGAGAAAAGGAGACAGTTACCTACAAAGGAATCCCCATAAGACTGTCAGCTGATTTCTCAAAGGAGACCTTGCATGCAAGAAAGGGCTGGACAGAGGTGTTCCAAGTCATGAAAGGCAAGGACCTCCATCCAAGAATACTCTATCCAGCAAAGATTTCATTTAGAATGGAAGGGCAGATACAGTGCTTCTCAGATAAGGTCAAGTTCAAGAAGTTCATCACCACCCAGCCTTTATTGTATGAAATGTTAAAGGGAGTTATATGAGGTATGGAGGAATATCAACAGGGGAGTGGTAGGGGGAGATGGTGGGAATGGGGCACAGAACAAGTAGCATAAATGGGAGGTAGACAACAGACAGGGGGAGGTTAGAATAGTGTAGGAAGTGCAGGAGCAGAAGGACTTATGTGTATGACCTATGGACAAAACTAAAGGGAGGGGAAAGGGGGGGTAAGGGGGTGGGAGGCAAGAAGAGGGGAAAGTGGGACAATTGTAACAGCATAATCAATAAAATATAGTTAAAAAAAAAACTAAGTAATGTTAACCAGTGTTAACATTTGCAAATGTTATACAATATACATATAATTTTATATTAACACAAAGAAAACAATTGAGGAAAATCAACTTTTTAAAGGTCACATTTTTGAACTGAATGTAAATAAAACTTGAATTAGTGACAAAGTATTTTCTAAAGTATATCAAACAATTGAAATTAAAAGAAAATAAAGCAGTAAAACACTCTTTAAATCATTAAGATATAAAAAGGTACGTTAAATCACTCTGTATGGAAACATAAGGGAATTGGCCAAACCTGTTCTCAGAGAGAAATTTAGAGCAATAAGTGTTCTACTTACTAAGGGAAAAAATGAACTTAAATAAGTGCCATTCATTCAACATAGAAAGCAAGAGAGAATTAAACAAAAGATGAAAGAATTAACACAAATGAAAAAATTCAATGGATTAACAAACAGCATAATTATTGATGTGTTCAAGAGCTGTATGTTTAAAAATGCAAATAAAAGTGAAAAAAATTGCAAGTCTTATCCAGGATAAAAAAATGAGATAAAATAAAAATAAAATATTAGTGAAGAGGAAGATGATACAGAAAAATTGTTTTAAAATGAGACAATATTATGTACAACTCTAATAAGTGTACAACTCTCAATAAAACAAGTTATTTTTAGAGAAATATAAATGCTTGAAACTGATTCAAAACAATCTTGGTAGATTAATAACCATGAGAGAAACTATAAAATTATGAAAATTACTTTAAAGAACTTATATCCAGAAAGTTTTATAAATTCCAAGCCATATAAACTGTTCTAGCATTTCTAAAATTGTATGACTATATATGTATGTGTATATATGTATGTGTACATAAATACATCATATATTTTATATATAATCTGTTAATAAGCATATAAAATACAAAATAAATATCAAATCAAATAGAGAATAACAATGTAAAGTACAACCTCCCATGCTAAATATAATTTTATATTTGAAATCTATATATAATATCCACAAAGTATATGTGTGTATATATGTATGTCTGTATTAATAAAAAAATGGGAAAACACATTCCAATCATTTCTCCTTTTTTCTTTTTTTTATTCTAACAAATTCAGATTTGGGGTGATTTTCCACATATTTTTTACTTCATTGTTTTCTAAACTTTTGCATTCAAAATATATATGGAAATATATTAGTAGTTCAAATTTTTGAAAAATTAGTCTTATATATCCTTGAACTTAAAGATGGTAAAAGGTAAATTGCCGAGGTCATGAAGGATTATATTTAAATACCATGTGTTTATTCTAAGGATTTCCTGAGAATATTTGATTTTCCTGTACTTAACTAATATTTATAATGACCATACTAGAATAATTATGTTGTTAAGAGGTAAAAAATAAGGTGTTTCTGTGAGTGGGTGAGAATAATAGAAAACAGAAAAAGAATTTTAATTAAATGTTTTTCATATCCCTTATTAACTTATAAAAGGAATTATTAATATAATGTGAGATTTTACTATCTGCCAGGCACTTTTGTAAACTGTTTATATGTATTATTTATTCCTTAAAAAAAAAAAAAAAACTCCATGAGGTTGATGCTAGAAGATTGAGAAATAATTGCTATAATTATTGTTCAATGTCAAATAACAGGTAATGATTCATTATTTATTGCAAATAGAACATTTTGTAAGCAAATTATACCAGGACAATATTTCATTAGCTGAAAATATGCTTTTTTTTAAACCCCAATTGCTTATATATTTGTGCAATGAGACTATTGTTTAAGAAATTGTTTAATTTTATTTGGAAATATGTTCCAAACTATAATTATAATTACTATAATTATTATAGTTTCTTTGATGAGGAAGAGTTAGCCACTGTAGTAGGCTTCTCCAGGAAGCATGTCCGTGTGCAAATGGCTTACGGGGCAGGGCATTGGGAACTATCCTTGTGAGGGAGTCATGGAGGAGGATTTGGCTGAGGGTGAAGGTTCAAGGCTAGGATTGTTCTTCACAGATGCCCTTATTTTGGGAAGTAGTTGCCCAGAGGCTGAGAAATTTTAGGTAAGGCTGCTCTTCTTATCCAAGGGTCATTTCTCGGGAGACACTGAGGCAGGATCTATCTGCTGGCAGCATTCCCAGAGGGAAGGGCAAGTGTTGTGTCCTGGAGGAGGCTCTGGGTGTGCACCTCACCATCTATCACATAAAGCAAGAACCACTGAACTTATCAGGCTGATGTCCTTATTTATTCAAAAGATGAAAAAAAGGGAAACAGACATCTGTTAGAATTCAAGACAGAGTAGAATGATGTACAGAAAAAAGCAGTAACATTTTCTAAGTGGATCTAAGAGAAAAGAAATTGTTTTGAAGCATAAATCCAAAAGAATAGACCAATGGATAAGGAGACAGTAACCAAATACCTCTTTGAAACTGGAAAGAAAATTGATGCATGCAAAAGGATTTTCTGAAGGCTAGAAGCAGCAGAGAGGAAACCAAGAGTCAAAAAGATTTAGAGACTGTAGTTCTTTAAATTCCAAGACTGTGTCCAGACACAGGAATCAATAGCATAAGATGTTTGGAGGAGGCAACAGAATAAGGAGGACTTGGTGGAAATCTGTTCAAGAAGCTGTTGTATCTCCACAGCCCATTCCCCGCCCTCCAACCTGGCAATTTTCCCTTCATAATCCCAGAGAAAGGACTTGGAATATTTTGCCCATGGGAGGAGAAGTATATTTTTAGAGACTATTGCAGAACATCGTTGTACTGGTTGACATGGGGAGGAGTTAAGATAGGGAAAGCCGAATGGGGATGAAGTGAACGCTGAAGGCTGAGACTCTCAGGAAACTGGCCGCCAGGCTTTCCCACTACTGAATAGATATTGAATATTTTCTGTGCAATCCAAACAAAATAAAGGAAAGAATTTAAAACTTTTTCTCCATCAAAATAGTTGAGGCAAGTCATGCTACAGTGTAGCTCACAGTTCGCAATCCTTCTTTGGTGCCCAGATTCTAGTACTTTTTAATGTAGGTAGACAATCAAGAATATGCAGGCTTCCCATGTAAAAAAAAAAAAAAAAGAGACAAACAAACAAAAAAATGTGATTTGGAAAAAAAGGAGCCCGTGCAGAGAGGAAATAAAACATGACAAGTAAAAGAGTTGCAAATATCTGAGCACAATCAAAGAATATATTGCAACCATCCATTGAGAACACTTCCAAAAACAACCCTTAACACTGAGAGTACATAAAGTATTCTTCAAAATTAAAATGCGATATGAAAAAAAAGAGAAAAAAAAACGCAAAACTACTATGCAATAAAGCTCATCAAATCCTCTCAAAAGCAGAGCAAAGGGATAAAGTGATATAAAATAGGAGAGATGAGACGAGAAAATTAAAGGACAGGTCTGAGAGCTCTAATGACTAAATATTGGAGTGATGCTCGAATATAGTTGAAGGATACAGATTTCTAAACCAGAATTTCTTACTCAGCCAAGCAGCCAATTAAATATGCAGAAAAATAAACACTTTTTTAGGCATACGGCATCTCAGAAATTTACTCCCAAGAGCTTTTCCCCGTAAGATACGAGATACTGTGGTCCACCAAAATGGGAAAGGAGGCATAGGATACAGGAAATAGGAAGTCCACAAGAGAGAGGCAACAAGCGTCTCCAAGAGGATCATTCATTAGAATTTTGGGGTTGATAGCTGTGCACCAGGCATGAAATCAACTAGTCTGGATGGTACAGGAATTCAGGAAATGTTTCTTCAAGAAGATAAAACTGATAGAATACCTGGCTCAGTTGAAACCACTCATAAGGTATTTGGTATTGAGTTAGTAAGTGCATAGAAAACTGTAAGATGTTAGTTCTAGGAAAAACAAGTTGGTTTAGGAATGGGAAACTAACATTTACTACTTGGCTGAGTTAAAAATTGTTTTTACAACATCTTAATAAAGCAAACATTAAATATTGAACTCACCACTAGGACAGAATGGTGTTGGGGGCATGGGATGGAAGGGATCATATAAGCTGGAGGAAGCAGGAGAATGAGTGTTTTATCTTTATATACAAAATGAAAACTGAAAAAAAGCACAAAGCAGGTTATTTACAGAAATGGAGCTAATACATAAACAGCTAAAAGAGTTGTAAATATTTGCCACTGAGAAGGAAGACTTCAAGATGGTGGAGGTGGAATAATTTTTTTAAATTATGTAAAATGTCTTGTGGAATTATTTGCTTAAGATTCATGAATGTATAGGTGAATAAAAACTAATTTTAAAAATGGACAGCAGAAATAGAAAGAGCATTCATTTTGTCCGTCAAAAAGAAGAACACATATATTGGCCTTAGTGAACTGCCTTATCTTTTCTGAAATGACTTCAGTTATAAAGCAGCAGGCTAGGTACTGAGCAAATTTGGAAGGGCTTCTTATTTGGTGACATTGTTTAACATTTTCTGACCATTAACATTTTAAAATGTTGATTGAAATAACCTTTAGATTTCTATTCTTATCATCTTAACTATAAACTCTCTTCATTGTAGTATATAATTTTAGAAAACTTACACTTCAATAAATGATTAATCTACCAGTGAGTTATCATATGTGATAAAAGAAAATATCATACAATAAAAATGTCACAGATACAGACTTCATTAATTCAGTTTTTTTTCCATATTCTACCTAGGCGAAGGTGAAGTTTACCTTTGAATGCCTAAGAAGAAATGAATATTGTAAGCATCATTATAAGGATATCTTGGTCATTTTTTCAAAGAATCTGAAGATTGCAGTGTATAATATATTATTTAATAGATTCCTTTTTATTAAATAAATATATATTGAGTTTATTCATATGATAAGTGCTTGTTAAGTATTTGTTTTCTTTAGGTTTTCTGCTACATTTTGGGGACACAAAGCTGAAAATATATTGTTCTTGATTTTAAGTTAACACATGAGGAAAAGAAAGTGTCATTCAAGTGAGCAATTGTGATTAAAAGAAAAAATAATAATTGCTCTACTGAAGTTAAACAAAATGCACTAGCATCCCATGCATGTGGGAATTCTTCTGTGAGCTGAACTCGAAGGATAAATGAGAATAGGTATATTAGTTGATGGAGAATAATTCAGAAAGGAAAGGCAGCTTGGGCAATGGTACAGGCATGGGTGAAAGTCCCATGTATTCTGAGAAGAGCCCATAGTTCAGGATGGTTGGAGCAGAGAGCAATGAGTCTTGAAAGAGAGGAAAGGATATTTTAGATTTTATTTAGGTGGATTCATGAGAAAGTATTAATAGCTGCTGTTATTAATGGTAGTCAAATTTTTAAGTTGTATTTCTGTTCTAGCACTGAGCCAAGCACTTCACATACAATATCTTATTTAATCCTTTCAATTACTCTATCCTTATTTTTAAGTGTTTCAATCTTGAGTATAACATAATAAAATTTGTATAGAAAATTTATTCTAACACTTGTGAGAAAATGTTTAAGTCAAGTGAAAAAATGGAATTCAAGTGATTTATGCAACTACATTAAAACATTATATATGTATAATATAGCAAGAAACAAGGTTGAAAAATAATAGATAGCCAGTGGTTTTATTCTTTTTACAACTTTGAGTTTTCCATCTATCAATTTTAAAATAATAACAATGTGTCATTCTAGAGGAAGAAGGATAAAGAGAAGAGAGACAGAAAATAGGCTCTCCAGGAGGGAATAAAAAAGAGAGAGTAAGAGTAAGAGAGTAAGGGTGTGAGACAGGTATTCACTGGAAGGCAACACTGGAGGGAGGGTAGGTTGGAAGGGATGAAGACCAAGAACTGAGACTCCTCCTGCAATGGTCTAGGAGAAAGACACCAGGCACATTTATCTTATTTATTTCATTTGAGCCTCAAATGGCCTCATTAGGCAATCATCTATAGAACAGCAAATAGGAGAAGAACAAAAATATTTAGAATATAAATAAAAAGGAAATGGTCATCCATTGGATGTATAGATGATTATGCCCATTCTATATCCCTCCAAGATAGGTAGATATAAGACACGGTGAGGTTTAGGAGAGGAGGTGATTAAGAAAATGGTTCTTGTAGCTATGACATTTTGAGTGGTCGGTTATTTCATCTAGCATAACCAGTTGATGTTACTTTATGCATTGCATTAATTAATCACATTCTTGTTAAAGAAAGAGGATGGTTGCATGTCCTTGATCACCAAGTTGATCCAGGTTCTGATTTTGACCTACTGACATCTTTTATCCTATATTCATCTCAACCCAGAACTTTCATGGGATGACCACCAGGAATATAAAAAGGAGACAGTGAGAAACTTAAAAGTACCGCATGAGAGAATGGTTGACTAATTACCCAGACTGTCTTGACTTTCTTTCCTCTACAAAATGTTAAATTGCTTGTAAGAGTTGGTGGTACAGAACGTTAAAATAACAGCTTTACTCTACTACGAGCTCCCTCCGGCGTCTTCCTTTCTTTCTGACCGTCCACTTTTCTTCATCCTGCAGGGCTCTACGAGACCTTTCTAACCAATGACGAACCAGAATGCTGTGATGTCAGGAGAGAAGAGCAATCACACAACCCATTCAAAGGGACGGTGGAAAAAAGTGGCTCGTGTCACACGACGTCGCTCCCAGTTTCCTCAGCAACCAGACTGTGCAACAGCAGACTCAAACTGTGTGTTCTGGTACTGATTCTCTTACATACGGTTCTCACAGCCTCAGTAGCACAGAACACCACGGCGCTGACCTTCGGAGGCATCCACACGCTGGAGGAGAGCTCGACCAATGAGGAGTGACCGCAGAAGGACCAAGTGTCACCAGAGCGGCCACTGGCCCACCAGGAAAATGCAACTGCTGTCCGACGTAACAGAGACTGGGTGCTTTTACCCTCCAATCACTTCTTGCAAGGCCTTTAGGGTAACAGTGAAAAAAATGGGCCTGAATCCAAACAAGGACACAAACACAGCTTTTTATTGACTGAGAGGCTGTCAAGTGACTTCGATTTCTCACACCATTTTATACACTGTGTTTTAATGTTTGGAGGTTTTATTTGCTTTGGTTTGGGTTGATTTGTTTGTTTATTTTTTGCACTTGTTAATACTGGATTTATTTTGGGGGATGCTTTCTCAGAGGTAAACTAAGTCTTTTCACTGTCTCTCTATATATTTCTAGTCATAGTGTGTATTCATCAGATAGTTTTGTCTCTATGTCCTGTCAGTTTCTATTAGAGGAATGACTGCTATGACCTCGTGGTATAGCAAAAAACAACAACAAAAAAATCATAAAAAAGAAAAAAGACAAAAAAAAAAAGAAAACAACAAAAAGTAAAAATAAAAAAAACCCTAACTCTCCCTCCTGCCTTGGGAACCAGCACCCTTCCCGGCCTCTCCTCCCTTGGCCCTGTTCTCACCCCAAGCAGACAACATCCGCTTGCTTCTGTCCGTGTGGCCGCAGTGACTGGGCGCGCACGCTCCGGTGGGCCTCTGAGCTGCTGTTACACAAACCCGCAGCGGACCAGACAAGGGGGTTCCTTTTAGCTGAACAAACAAGTGTTCCCCATAATAGGTGGAATCAGACAGTTGAACACATGTTTATGTTGAAAACAAAATAAAAGCAAACTACCACAAACTCTGTTGCTCCAGCTTCCATTCCCCAAGGCTCCCACCCCTGTCTCACCGGTCACGTGGCTCCGAGTGGCCAACTAGCATCAGGGAGAGAAGAGGCAGCAAGTCCTTCCTGGAAGGTGGGCTTTCATTGTGATTTCAGTTCTGTGGCAGTAACCGAGGAGCCCATTTTGGCCTTTGCAATGAGAACAAAGAGGCTGACAACACGAATCTGGACTTCTTTCTTCCCCTTTATTGTTGTGGAGGAGATAGTAGAGATGCTCAAACACCTGCAGTATACAGAATATACACAATTTTACTCCAGTATTTCCCCAATATATGGTTTTAAATTATTCCACGTATGAAATGTATGCAATCTGCATTATCACAAAAGAAGAACTTTTTTAAAAAATAGGTTAGCCATTTTCATTCAAGTGCAAAAACTGTATAACATGCTCTAGATAGTTGAAGAAAAGAGGAGAAATCTGATTGCTCTGTTTGTATTTTTTTCTTTTTGTGGGAACATTTCACCTGCTGAGTGTCTATGAATTTGCTTTATATAAAAAAAGGCTTTGAGTTTACAGTAGAATCAGTGGAAGGAAGAGTTAATAAGGGCTGTTTTTAAAAAAACAAACAAACAAAATAAATAATTTAAAAAAAAAACACATTACATTCCTTCCTAGTCTCTAACTACACTTGGGAAGTGCACTTCAGATATGTTTGCTGTGTAGCTGGGAGATGAAGGAAAACCATAGAAAATGTCCTCTTAGCGAACAAAATTTAGTTATTAACTTTATAGCTATGAAATTCCCCCAGGCATTTGTTTTTGTTCAAACAAAGTTTAATCTCTGCATCATACTTAACCCTGCGACATGCGTACAGTATGCATATTTTGTTTTGAATAAAAAATGTTTTGTTCCAGTCTGTTAAGAATATTAAAAAATAATAAAGGTATTGCTTAATAAAATTGCTAGATTGTTTAGCAGTAAATGCACAACTATTTTACTAGATTCTTTGTTTTAACAGTGTTTTGTTGAGACTGAAAATCCTAAAATGGTCTGCGCAAATACAAAAAAAAAAACACCCAAAATGCAAAATTCTCTAGTTTTCGTTCCTTTTTTAAAAATTGTTTTTTTTTTTCATAAAAATGCAAACACATTCTCAAATGCACACAAACATACAGACACTAGTTTTAATTTGCAGAACTATGGTACTATTTCTGGGACACAGTGGTTGGGGAGTGGCTAGGGGTAGGCTTTGAATTATTGCAAAATTTAAACACTTGTAGAAATGCACATTTTTAAAAGCCCAGCTAGTGGTGGAATATGTATTTCTGTGGAGTTGGGAGAAAGTAAAGTGCCAATGAATGGAGGGTAAGGGGGTGGGTGATAATTCATGAGGAAGAACGTAGTAGGTGAGCTCTTATTCCACTGACCTCTTAAGCACTCTCAGTCATGTGGGTCAGAAAAAGTTTGTTATGACCTTTATCTACCTCTGCTGTGCAAAGACTACTCCACAGTTTATTGTTTCAGTGTCTCTTATGCTTCCTTCATGCCAGAGGCATTTCCAGTCTTTCAGAAAAATGACACATCGACCCGGATACAAGTCCCACCCACTCATGGCAAGACATTGGGCAAAACAATGAAAAGCACTATTCTCTAACAAACAGGGTTTTGTTTTCTCTTAATATCTTTAAAAACTGGTCAAAGTCCTCATTCAATATAAGAGGATTGGGAGGTTCCATGTACCACATTTTAAATTTAGTTTGGGGATGACAGCAGTTAAAAGAAGGAAAACAAAAAACACTACTACTTTACATGAGAGGTAAGCCCTCCAAAAGACAATGTCAAGAGCTGGAAGAAACAATGCTGTATTAATTGTAGATAAACTGTAATTCAGGTGAGGAGCTGGCATAGGAGAGAAGGGAAATGAGTTCTCTCTCTCAGACAAGCCAGCCAGTGTTGGAATAGTCTGCAATTCTGGTAGGATTTTTTCCTTGCTATACACATTTATTGTTCTTATGTGAGAATGATCTCAGTGCCTAGTACTTATTATCAAAAGTGTGTAACTACTCCCCTGTGCTTCCACTGACACTGAACTAACACAGCTTTTCCTGTGTTGGCTTAAGGACCCAAATAGGCAATGACTCCTTTACAAAGTCAAGGAACAGCCACTGAAGATGCAAATCTCACTCTACTAAGCTCATTATACTAATATTAATCATTGTACTAATTTTTCTACTTGATAACATACTTGATATTGTGCATATATTAATCCTGACAGAAAAAATTCAGACCCTGCTCCTTTGTAACATCATCTTGTTCCATTTTTCTCGAAGTGGATAATCAGTGCATACTGGGTAATGAATTATGATATTAAAATAATTATTTTTGAAAGCAATTTGAAAACTAAGAAAACATTTTTTTCCACAAATGTATGGAACACATTTTTCCAACTTTATTATTTCTTTTTTCTTTACAATAGAGAAAATCAAGTACGTGGAATACATTGATAATGCAAAACCAAATGTCAAATAACATAAATGGAATTACAGTAGACTTTTGGTATGTGAGGGTTTTACATTGCAGATTCACATATCATATGAATATATATAGATATAGATGTAGATGTATTGTTTGTAAGTAAAACTTTAACCACAAAATTTTTCAGTCCATAAAATACACACATAACTACGATGAATGAGTTCTGTGTTTTGCTGAAGTTTGAGCAGCATGCTAAATTAAAAACTGTATCTTTGATACGGAAAATTGACTCTCAAACTTGTCTCCATTAATGAAGAAATTATTATTTTGAAATAAGCAGAATCTTTTCCATCTTCCAAGAATTAGTGATATATAGAAAAAAAATGTTTTCATGGCATGAAAACAGTGGGCAATGGTGAATAACAAGGTTTAAGTATGAGGAAGAAAAGACACTGGTAGCTCAGTGGATTGAGCGTGGGCTGGGAACCAGAGGGTCCCGGTTCGATTCCCCGTCAGGGCACATGCCTGGGCTGCAGGCCAGGTCCCCAGTGAGGGCCATGTGAGAGGCAACCATACATTGCTGTTTCTCTCCCTCTCTGTCTCCCTCCCTTCCCCTCTCTCTGAAATAAATAAATAAAATCTTAAAAAAAGAAAAAAGAAAAGACACTGGCATTTAAAGCAGTATTTCCATGACATTTTTAGGAATGATTAAACTGCTTAAAATTCTAGAAATTCTCTAAACAATGATAAAATATATAGATAATATTCTCAGCCTTAGAATAAAATTTAAGACACGAAGCAAAATATGAAATATGTTCTTTGGTTTTAATATACTTCAGGGCTATGTCTACTGGACAAAACATTCATATTAAAGTTAAAAATAATAGATCTCCTGGCTATTTTATTTAAGGTCACACAGGTAGGCAACACAATGGTTGAATTCAAACCACATCTGATTGCAAGTTTCAAGCACTGGCTTGGGACTGCAATGAGATCTTTTCGTCTCAAATGTACTTTGGAAGTAGAATTTATTTTCTCCATATTCTCAGATACTTACAACATCACTAAATTTTAATTAAAAATTTAAAAAAATATAAAATAATGTCTTAGGACAGACACCTTTGCACACATTTCATTTTGCTCTATCAGTCCATATTTCAGAAGTAAAGAAGGGGTTCAGTGGGAACACCTTGATGAAGCACCTAGCTAAGAAGTGGTTGGTATTAGGGGTTTTTAAATTCCTTTTTTTTTTTTTTTTTTTACCATTGATAAGAAGAATGGGATCTTAGGGGAAAAGCCATGGTGCCAGCTTTGGCACCTCTTGCCATGTGACCCAGGGAAGTCACTAATATATTTGAACAGGACACCTCATGAAGTGAAAATATCTCATGGGATGATTTGAGGCTTAAATGAAATAAATAATATAAATAAATAATATAAATGTGCCTAGATATAATGGGACCCCAGCAACAGTTTATTACAATGATACTTATTCATGAAGTGAAACTGTATCTGCTTGCTTGGAGAAACTGCTCCTGGAAGCTTTTCGGAGTCGCCTAATTACTTCTTTTAGAAACCCTGCCCAGCTTTTATCTAGCAAATTGAAGATCAATGAGTTTTCAACATAATTTGAGAGAGTCTGCGTATGTTATAGAATTCAAGATGCTCTGATGACCTTTCATGTAAAGAGGGCTCCTTAATATCTTTCCACAACACCTCTTACCCCCTCAAAAGCTTTGACTAAAAGCAAAAATTTAAAAAAGCCCATAACAATTGAGAGGTAGTTTCATACACAAGAGTAAATTGAATTGAAATAGTACAGAAAATAAGGATGAAACCTCAAAGGGTTTTTAAAGAACTCATGAATTTTAGGGGAAAAAAGTATAAATCTTTGATGCCTCTGGATTCCTTAAGAAAAAACAAACCAAAAAAACAGAAAAGAAAAAAATACCCACATTAAATTGAATCTTATTCAGCATAAGTATATGTCTAAAACGAACTAATAACCCCTTTGTCTTAAATAAATACTATAATTTTCATGTAATAAAACCACAGTGAAAAAGAATTAAGAGAAACCTGAGAAGTTTTGATAAAGTCTAAGTAAATGGATTAAGCAGGTCTCCTGGTTACTCTTTCTCATTTCACTCATTCTTATCGCTGTTGCCCTTTCACCCACTTCTCACCCACCTAGTAAATATTTTAATGTATTTGCATATATTTTACCCACTCTGTACTTCTAACTGTGACTAACATCTTCAAACATTTTCATCTTTACAACTTCAGTTGAAAGCCAGACTATGGGCATTGATCTATGAATATAGGCTATTGATCTATGGATATATTAATACAAGCAATGAGTATCTCTACTAAAATTCCCAACTCATGCAACACTGGCTGCTTCAAGATTCTAGTTTTCTGAGTGCCAGCTAACTAGAAGATCATTTATTTTGAAAAGAAAATTTCAACTTCTATTCATTTCTCATTGACCATATCACTGCAATATAGATAACATAATAGAAGGTAAAAAGTAAGGCAAAATTTAAGCTGCTTTGCTTTGTAAATATTAGAAAAACTTTTAAAGATTGCTCCCCCTTTCCTTTCCTTTTATTTCTTTTCCTCCATACTTTCATTTTCATATTATGGTGAGCATCTTAATGTTTACTCTGAAACTTAATGTACCTTATTTCCATTTTTTTTAGCTTTGTAGATAATGTGTTATGACACTAAAAATAGGGACAAATAGATAAACATATCATCTTTAAATTATTTTTCTGAAATCACTCAAATATAAATTTTAAGTGAATAGAAACATGAGACAGAAGTACAAACACCATGCAATTCTGAGAGCCTACGAATGATGTGGAAGAAAGCTAGTTTCGTCACACCGTTATGTAGTATGTTAGTAGCTAGAGAAACGCTTTATTTCTTAAATTACAAATACTACAATCACAAAAATATTAAATAGTAAAAAAATTAAAAAGATATAGAAGCCACTGAGAAGGTTTATTTATGTCTTGTTTCTTTGGATGACTAGCTTACTCATTTTAGGTTAATTTGCTTTTTTTCTCATTATCCTTATATTTCTGACACAATTGACTCACCTCAAAATAGATTTAGATGAACTTATTTATGCAAGTATGTATATTAGGTTTGATCATATTGTTGATTTAACTTCAAAAAAATTACCTAGTTAAAAGTAATCATTGTAGAGTTTTCCTTAATGTCTTTCTCTTAATGTAATTTAATTTAACTTTACGTTCCCAGCCATATCTATATGTGATTATGAAAATTTCAAGCAGCATGGTGAGGTAATAATTTCTGCTGACTTTATTAACCTGTGAAGAAGACCAGTGGGCCAGTGCTATGGATTGGAGGCAACCAGAATCACATGGAATGCCCCTGCTGCTGTCTTGGCTCGCAAATTCAACGTCTACCTTTATGATGTTTCTAGATAAACCATGTGATGAGTTGATATAATCATGGCTACTGAAGACACTTGCCAAGGTTTTCAATATTTAGAAACAGCAGAAATCATATTTTTATTTTTCCTTCTCCTTACTCTAAAGGGCATACAGAAGTTATCAGTAAATGCAATTGAATAGGAACAAAGCCAGTTTCTAAGCCTTTAAATGGTGATTCCATTTTGAAGAAAATCTTGGTGAAACACTTGCTATAGCTCCACACAAATGCCATGTTGAGTGAAAGCATTTTGATTTAATACAATTTTCTTTATCTGAAATATGATACGGTGAAATAAGTTTTTGAATATCCAAAACACACAGCATGATGCATACATAAATAAAATATATGTAAAATGTTTTCAGGTATTTTTACAAAAATTAGAGTCTGAAGTTTGGTGGTCCCCTTTTTATTGCAGCCTCCCCACCCAAAAAAGAGCCATTCCTTTTTATTTAATTCATGTGGTTTTATCAGAAACTGTCTTTCTTTAGCTTTGAAGTCTCAACTCCAGGAGCATTTGAAATGAGCTATACTGGGGTCTGTGATGTTGTCTAACCACGTAGGCTGTGCCGTGACCCTTACAACTGAAAATAGAATTAAACGATTATATTAAAAATATCAGAAGTTGTAAAATATATTAAATGTTGCATTATTTGAATGCATTTAATTAAGCAGCCAAGACAATTTAATTTTCTAGAAGAAAAAAATTGGTGCACTGGAAGGAAGATGGCGGCTGACTAGGTGGAAGCTGAGCCCGCTTGCTTGTGCCCCCAGCATGGATTTTCTGCTGATCTTCTGACAAGAGACCTGAGCAATCAACGGAATCTCAGCTGATACGAATTTTTGGAACCAAGGAGTACAGAGGATGTTTTGCACCGTCTGGTAAGAGATTTTATAAGTTGAGGGGAAAATGCCCTGTGCGAGGTGCCTGCAACAGAGGAGAGATCAGACAGAAAATGCAGCTCAGTGGCTCCCTCCCCTCCCGGAATGGGGCCCTGGTCCCACAAAGGGAAACCACCAACCCTAGTCAGGAGAGACTTGGAAGGATATACACAGCCTGGGAGACTTAGGCTACACATATATACACACCCAGCAAGCAGCACATCCATGGCAGCAGCACCAACCTGGGGAGTTCCAGAGAGAAACTCCACCTGTCAAAACTGCCGGAGGCACTGTCAGGCTGTGAACAGCCCTGACTGAGAGACACTGTGCTTTTTGGGGAGGTGGAGTGCACAGAGAACTGGCCCAGGGCTCAGTGTTACACTGTAGGGGCCACATAGAGATTCTTTTAAAAAGGGATCTGAGATGAAATTAGGCAGGGACCCCATGGTCACGTGCATGTGCAGCGGCTTTGCCAACAAAGAAACCAGAGTGAAAGTACAGTTCGGTCCTACTGAGTCCATCTGCACAGGAAGAACAGAAAGTGGCACGGTGAAGGTATTGCAGAGCCCAGCCCAGCAAGGCTGGTAAGCGAGGCGGGGAGGAAGCGAGGTGTTGCTGAGCAGCGGGAAGAGTTCAGGCCTGAGTCTCCTGCAAGAGCTGCAAGCTGGGTACTAGACAGCCGGGATCTGAACTCCTGAGATTCATTGTAGCCAGGCAGGTTACCTCACAGGCAGGTGTGCCTATCCCTCACCTAAGAAATTGCAGGCGCTGCAGATCAGTGAGGCCAGGCTTAGGAACCCGATGCTCAACGCTTATTTGCAGGGGAATAAAGAGGAAGCTCTAAAAGGGCCCTTTTGAAACATCTATCAGACACTACAAACTATGCTGGCTCCTCGGGCCCTGATCCACTGAAACCAACAGGGCAGGGATGTTAGAGATAGGTACAACAATGGGCATTCCGGCTACCACCGCATCCCCGGGTCTTACTGTATGCTGTTGTACAGAGATGCCATCAGTGCTAAGCAGGAAAGAACTGCCCCTTTTACACAGACTGAACCCTCACAGGAAATGGACAGCTAATTCATCAGAAACTATACATTATTGGAAATAATCTGAGACAAACCAAGATGTGTAGCAGGAAAATACTTCCAGGTGGCAGGTGGCAGGAAAATACTTCCACCATCTCTCTTAAGACTGAACAGGGCTTCCCGGGAGTGACCCGGGGATTCCACTTTACTAATTGCACCAGAGGTCCCCACGGGAGACAGGTGGAGGTGGAACTGTTGATAATCTCAGACATTAGATGAACCAGTCCTGGGCCTTTGTGCTGATGGAAAGTCAGCAGGGCAGAACAGTGGGGACCAGCCAAGCCTGAAGGAAACAGCCACAGACTATGGATCACTTGCAGACTCAAATAGGCTGCCTACGGCTAGACTAGGCCACCATCTGATATTACCAGGGGCTTATCTAGAAACAGAAAACAGTGGCAAACACTAGACTCTGCTGAGACGAATTTCACCATGGTCTTCTTTGTTATTTCAGTTATTTTTTTCTCCTGCATAGTTTTTTAATATTTTTTATTTTTCTTCAAGTTTTTCCCTATTATTTCACTTTTTAAAATTTTAGTTTATTTCAAATCTCATATTTTACTCCTCTCTTCTCTTACTCCATTTTGCCTTCTTCTTTCCTCTGCTTATTTTTGTCTGAAATTTTATTTTTTCCTTTCTATGCCTTGTTTCTATTCTGCACTCTTACTATTTCTCCTCCCTCCGGCCTCTCAAAACCATTTTTCTTTCCATTAGTCATCTCACATTCTTTTTCCCTTTTTTATATACTCTTATTCTCGCTCCACCTTTATTAATCTTTGCTCATTGGTTGTTCATACGGTGGCAGTTGTTGCAATTCCTCAAATTTATTCCTAGAGGTTCATTACTTTTATATTTCAAATCTCAGATTTTACTGTTCCCCTCTCCTCCTTTATTTTAACTTTTTACTGCCCTTTTTTTTGTTTTAAATTTTATTTTTTCCTTCTCTTAGCCTGGTTTTCATTCTTCGCTCTTATTATGTCTTCTCTGTCTATCCTCTCAAAGTCACTTTTTTCCCTTCAGACATCTCATTATTCCTTTTCTTTCTTTTTTCCTTCTTATTCCCTTTTCGTCTCTGGTAATCTTTGCTCCTTTGGCTTTGATATTTCTGTGGTGGATGCTTTTCCTCAATTTTATTCCTATTTCTCACTATTTTTTAAAACCTCATATTAACTCTTTCCTCCTCTTACTCCATTTTGCCTTCTTTCCTCCTTTCCTCCCATTTTTATTTGCAATGTAAATTTTACTTTCTTTCTTTCTTTCTTCACCTTCTGCCTATTCCCTACTCTTATTATTTCTCTTCCACCTACCCTCTCAAAATAATTTTTCTTTCCACTATTCATCTCATATTCATTTTTCCCTCCTTATAATAGTCTTTCCACTTTTATTAATATTTTCTCATTTATTGTTGACATTATGGCTATGGTAGGGGGTTATTTTTGCAGTTTTTTGTTTAGTTTCCTGTTTTGTTTTGTTTTGTTTTGTTTTGTTTTGTTTTGTTCTGGCAGCACCTGTACAACAGCATAGAAGAGGTGGTGGGTATGACTCTCGGTCAGCCAGCTGGGAGGAAAAACCCACCAGAGAACAATTCAACAACAAACAGAACCCAATTAAAGCAGGAGAATCCACAAAAAGGGCATCCCAAGAGCATCCAGCCCAGGAAATCAAGGAGACTGCACCACTGAGTCCCACGGCTCTCCTACTACAGAAGGCCACTACGCAAAGACAGGAAGTCAAAGCATATCAATCTAATATGCAGAAAATAACAAAAAGAGTCACCTAAAAAGGGGATGCAAAAAAAAAAAAAAAAAAACAAAACCTCCTAACCAAAAGGAAAGAAAGAATCCCCAGAACGAGCACTAAATGAAATTGAGGCAAACAATCTATCAGACATAGAGTTCAAAATAATGGTTATAAGGATGCTCAAAAAGCTCAATGAGAACTACAAGAAACTCTAGGGGAGCTACAACAAACTTAGTGGGAATTATATCAGCATGGAAAAGGACATAGAAAGTATGAATAAGACCAAGGAGAAAAGGAAGAATACAATATCTGAAATGAAGACTACACTAGAAGTAATTAAAAGCAGGCTAGATGAAGCAGAAGTTTGAATCAGCGAGTTGGAAGACAAGTTAGCATAAAACACCCAGACAAAGCAATAAAACAAAAGAAAACAAGACTCAAAAATAATGAAGATAGTTTAAGGGAGCTGCAGAACATGAAGTGTAATAATATTTGCATCACAGAGATACCAGAAGGAGAAGAAAAGGAGCAAGAGATAGAAAACCTGTTTGAAAAGCAATGACAGGAAACTTCCCTAATGCGCTGAGGGAAAAAGTCATGTATGTCCAGGCAGCACAGAGGGTCCCAATCAAGATGAACCCAAAGAGGACCACTCCAAGACACATCATAATTAAAATGGCAAAATTCAAAGAAAAGAGAGAATCGTAAAGGCAAAACAGGAGAAACAACTAATAATATACAAGGGAGCAGTAATAAAGTTATCAGCTGATTACTCAACAGAAACACTACAAGCCAGAAGGAATGGTACAAAATATTCCAAGTAATGAAAAGCAAAGGCCTGCAAACCAAGACTACTCTACCCAGCAAGGCTCTCATTTAAAATGGAAGGTGAAATAAGGAACTTCCCAGACAAGAACAACAACAACAAAAAGATTAAAAGAGTATATCTCCACCAAGCCAGCACTGCTGGAGATGCTAAGGGGACTGCATAAAGGGACTAATGGGGGGGGGGGCAGGAACCTAAGTACAAAGGAAAAATCGCAATGAACAAGTACCTATCAATAATAACCTTAAATGTTAATGGATTAAATGCTCCACAAAAGTATTAGGTAGTAGAATGGATAAGAAAGGATGACCTGAATGTATGTTATCTACAAGAGACCCTCAGAACGAAGATCTACAAGGACTGAAAGTGAAGGGATGGAAAGAAATATTCCATACAAATGGACATAAAAAGAAAAAGCTGGGGTAACAATACTTGTATCAGACAAAATAAAATTCAAAACAAAGCCCATAACAAGAGACAAAGAAGCTGACTACGTAATGCTTAAGGAAGCAGTCCAACAAGAAGATACAACCCTTGTAAACATATATGCACCCAACATAGAAGCACCTAAATATAAAAGGAAAATCTTGGAGGACTTCAAGAAGGATATTAACAGAAACACAGTCATCATAGGGGATTTTAACACCCCATTATCAACATGGATAGATCTTCCAAACAAAGAATCAACAAGACTTTGTAGCATTAAATAACACTCTAGATCAAATGGGATTAATTGATATATACAGAACATTTCACACCCAAAAAGCAAAATATACATGCTTTTCATGTACATGTAACATATTCAAAGATAGACAACATGAAAGGACACAAAACAAGCCTCAACAAATTCAAGAAACTTGAAATCATATAAAGCATCTTCTCAGATTACAATGGATTGAAACTAGAAACCAACCTCAAGGAAAAAACTGAAAAACATTCAAATACATGGAGACTGAATAATATGTTATTCAATAATGAATGGGTTAACAATGAGACGATCAAGGAAAGAATCAAAAAGTACCTGGAAACAAATGAAAATGAACACAAAACGACCCAACACCTAAGGCAGTCCTGAGAGGGAAGTTCATAGCAATACAGGTCTACTTAAAGAAGATAGTAAAATCTCAACTGAACAATGTAATTCTACATCTACAAGAACTAGAGGAACAACAACAAACAAAGCCCAGAATGAGTGGAAGGAAGGAAATAATCGAGATCAGAGCAGAATTCAATGACATAGAGACTTGAAAAACAATTCAAAGGATCAATGAATCCAGAGTTGGTCTTTGAAAAGATAAACAAAATTGACAAACCATAAACCAGACCCATCAGAGGGAGAGAGAGAGAGAGAGAGAGAGAGAGAGGACCTAAGTAAACAAAATCAGAAGTGAAAGGGAAGAAGTTACAACAAATACCACAGGAATACAAAGGATTGAATTTCATAAGAAATTACTATGAACAACTATATGCCAAGAAATTGGGCAACCTGGGTGATATGGATAAATTACTAGAAACATACAATCTTCCAAAATTGAATCAACAAGAAGCAGAAAGCCTGAATAGACTGATAACAACTAGTGAAATTGAAGTTGTAATAAAAAAAACTCCAAGCACAAAAAAGCCCTGAATGAATGGCATCACAGTTTAATTTTACCAAACATTTAAAGGAGAATTAATGTCTGTTCTTCTCAAACTGTTTCATAAAATTCAAGATGAAAGAAGACTTCCAAACTCTTTTTGTGAGGCCAATATTATCCTAATTCCAAAACCAGGTAAAAATACAGCAAAGAAAGAAAACTACAAGCCAATATCTCTGATGAACATAGATGCTAATATCCTCAACAAAATATTGGCAATCTGGGTACAGCAATAAATTAAAAAATCATTTACCGTGATCAAGTGGGATTCATCCCATAGATGCAAAGATGGTACAATATTCACAAATCAATAAACATAATACACCACATAGACAAAATAAAGGATAAAAATCACATGATCGTATCTATAGATGCTGAAGATCATTTGATAAAATCCAGCACCCATTTATTATAATAACACTCAGCCAAGTGGGAATAGAGGGAACATACCTCAATATAATAAAGGTCATATACAAGAAACCTACAGCCCACATCATACTCAGCAGGCAAAAACTAAAAGCTTTTCCCCTAAGAGAGGAATAAGACAAGGGTGTCTGCTTTTACCACCCTTGTTCAACATAGTACTGGAAGTTCTAGCCACAGTGATCAGACAAGAAGCAATAAAAGGCATCCAAATTAGAAAGGAGGGAGCAAATCTGTCATTATTCATAGACAACATGATAGCATTAATAGAAAACACCTTAGTCTCCACCAAAAAACTACTTGACCTGATAAACAAGTTTGGCAAAATAGTGGGACACAGAGTCAATATTTGGAAATCAATGGCATTTTTGTATACCAACAATGAACTATCAGAAAGAGAAACTAGGAAAACAATCCAATTTACTAGTGCAACAACAAAAAAATAAAGTTCCTAAGAATAAATTTAACCAAGGAGGTAAAAGACCTGTACTAGGAAAACTACAGAACACTGAAGAAAGAAATTGAAGATGATACAAACAAATGGAAGCATATACTGTGTTCAAGGATTAGAAGAATTAACATCATTAAAATGTCCGTACTAACTAAAACAATCTATAGATTCAACACAATTCCTATTGAAATACAAATGGTATATTTCACAGATCTAGAACAAATATTTAAAGAATTTATATGGAATCAAAAAAGCCTCAGCAATCTTGAGAAAGAAGAACAAGTAGGAGGGGTCACAATACCTGATATCAAACTATACTACAAGGCCTCTCTAATCAAAACAGCCTGGTATTGGCATAAGAACAGACACATAGATCAATGGAGCGCAATAGAGAGCCCAGAAATAAACTAATGTCTTATGGTCAATTAATATTTGGCAAATGGAGCATGAGCACACAATGGAGTAAAAATAGCCTCTTCAAAAACAGTGTTGGGAGAACTGTATTGGTACATGCAAAAAAGAAAAAAATGAAACTAGACGACCAACTTACACCATACACCAGAATAATCTCAAAATGGATAAAGGACTTAAATTTAAGTCATGATACCATAAAAATCTTAGAAGAAAACATAGGCAAGAAAATTTCAGGCATCTCACATAGCTATATTTTTGCTGATACATGTCCCAGGGCAAGGGAAAATAAGGAAAAAATATACAAATGGGACTACATCAAATTAAAAAGCTTCTGCACAGCCAAAGAAACCATCATCAAAATGAGAAGGGAACCCAACATATGGAAAAGCATATTTGCCAATGATACTTTGGACAATGGTTTAATCTCCAAAATATATAAAGAACACATATGACTGAACACCAGGAAGTCAAACAATTCAATTAAAAAATGGGCAAAATACCTGAATAAACACTTCTCCAAGGAGGATGTACATGTGGCCCATAGACATATGAAAAGATGCTCAACATTACTAGCCATCAGAGAGATGCAAATTAAAACTACAAAGAGATATTATCTCACATCTGTCAGAATGACCATCATCAATAAATTAACAAACAAGTGCTGGAAAGGATGTGGAGAAAAGGGAACCCCAGTGCACTGTTGGTAGGAATGCAGACTGATGCAGCCATTGTGGAAAACAGTATGGAATTTGCACAGGAAATTAAAAATGCAACCGCCTTTTGCACCAGCAATTCTACCACATGGATTGTATTCTAAGAATCCCAAATCACCAATTCAAAAGTGCTTAAGCACCCCTGTGTTCATAGCAGTGTTATTTATAGTAGCCAAGTGCTGGAAATAGCCTAAGTGCCCATCAGTAGCTGAGTGGATCAAAAAACTGGTACATTTGCTCAATGCAATACTACTCTGCAGAAAGAAAGAAAGAATCCTACCTTTTTGACGGCATGGATGGAACTGGAGAGCGTTATGCTAAGTGAAATAAGCCAGTTGGTGTAAGACAAAAAACATGTGACATCACCTATAAGAAGAATCTAATGAACAAAATAAACTAATGAGAAAAATAGAACCAAAGGCATGGAAACATGGAACAGACTGACACTTGCCAGAGGGGAGGAGTGAGGGGCATAATGGTGGAAAGAAGGGGAAGGGACTAGTCAAAGAACATGCATGAATTACCCACGAACATGGACAACGGTGTGGGGATTGATCGTGGGAGTGAGTAGAGGGTAGGCTGGGCAGAGGAGAGCAAAGGGGGAAAAATTGGGACAACTGTAACATAATAACAATACAAATTTTAAATAATTGATGCATTAATTTATTACAATAACTCACAAAGAGATATTCTCTTCTAAATGACAGGAACACTGTCAGATTGTGAGAAGTACTAGTATAATACTCTCATATGAATAAACTTAAAGATGCAAATTATAATTGACTTAAGTTAAAAGTTTATATTTATATATATTATACATATTATTTATAGTATAATAAAATATAGAAAATTTACTTTCTAAATTTTGTATTTAAAAGTCATACAATCCTCTGAAATATAAGTTTAACTTGCACAGAAATCTATTTTATTATATATATGTTTCTAAAGATTTCATGAGAATTTTTTGTTTTTATATTTTTATGGAAAAATAGCATCTTAATAAGACTCTAGCTCTCCTTATCAATACCCACAACACCTTACAACACCACTGATTTTGTATTTATTTCAGTACTTTGAAAACTATATAATTATAGCCACACTGCTTTAAGTGTGTGGATATATTTAGAAAGATCTAAGGCTAAAGAAAATACATTTATTTTTAAAGATTTTATTTATTTATTTTCAGAGAGAGGAGAAGGGAGGGAGAAAGAGCAATGTATGGTTGCCTCTCACATGGCCCTCATTGGGGACCCGGCCCGCAACCCAGGCATGTGCCCTGACTGGGAATCGAACCGGGACCCTCTGGTTCCCAGCCTGCGCTCAATCCACTGAGCTACACCAGCCAGGCAAGAAAATACATTTTTAAGAATAATCTATCCTGAATTTTATATGTTAGTGCAATTACAAATAGCTAAGTCTGGCAAAATATTTATTTACTATGTCAAACAGCATGAGATTTCACTCACAGAAACAAAAATATCACTTTTCTTCCTTCTTTTCCCTATGAAGCTGGCCAATCAATTAATCTATTTCTCCCTAATCTATTTTTTCCTAAAGGTGAGTATAAAGTGAAAACTTACTTTTTGTATGACATTAGAGGGAAAATGATGAACCTTGGGTACAATGTTATTTGTATCCCTGTGACAATGTCTCTGGTATACTCAGCATTCATCACGTGAGAAGACAGCACTCCATCTCCTGGATGGTGTGTGTGCAGCCACTGGTTACTGAAGCTCTTCTACTGAGGGCTCAGTAGGATTGAGCATCGTCCTGAAGCTGTAACCAAGCTTAACTCAAAACAAGAGGTGGGGGAGCAGGTAGGTGTTTCTCCTTGAAATCACATGATAAACACCAATAAAGTTTCTGGGTAATAAAAATGTTTCTTAATGGTACTCAAAGGTATCTATATTGATTTCTTTTCTTCTTTTTTATTTTATTGAAGTATCCAGAAAGCATAAAAAAGAACTTGAAGATTAAAATCAACACCTAGTGCTTTTCATTTGAGATAAGATTTAATATCTTACATTTCCATTATTAGTTTACATAAAACAGACATATAAACTGCCTACATTCATGAGTTTTATTCATTTATGGAAACAAACTTACTGAGAAAACTCCATGTCATTGGAACTAAGCTAGGCTTTGGAGAAACATACAAAAGAAGTATTTTTGGTCTCTCAGGAGTTTGTAAATCACTGCAGGACATACAATTATAATGCAGAGAGAGAGATAAGTCAAGAGCATGGAAAGACAAGAAAAGACCAAAAAAGACATAAAATGGAACTCAGTTTTCCAGTGTGGCCATTCATCAAATCAAGAATCCAGAAAGAACAGAATCGGGACTATGGACAACCTATTCACATTTGGAAATAGAAACAGGCATCCTGGGTGAACTACCTTAAGACAGCATGATGTTCTTTTAGGTAGGACAACACTAAATGCTCTGAAACATAGATAATAAAATCTCAATAGCTTAGCACAATAGACATTTACTTTTTGCTGCCTTTAACATCCTCTGGGTGCCTTTTTGAAGGTTAATTCAGAGGCCCAGGATTTTTGTCTTGTGCTCTGCCACATGGTCGGCCTTGTCTGTGGCAGTGTCTGACTCACTGCATATGGAGGAGAGAGTGTGGGAGAGATACGGCTTTCTAAGTATGACAGTGACTAAAGCTTTGGAAAACAAGAAAACCTCGGCGGGAAATGAGTGATGTCAAGTCCATACTGCTTAGAAGAACAAAGAAAGCTAAAGGAAGACATCACTTTTTCCTTAAGCATCTTTCAGGGTCGGACACTTCTTATAATTCATTTCTGGCTTGTACACAAACCTGGATAGAAGCCGTTTTTAATCCTAAGTATTTGGAGGCATTGCTCAGTATGACCAACTGTGATTGACAGGTGTTAAAATTTCACAGATAAAGTGACATCTTAATAATCAAATAGGTAATCAGCAAGCAAAGGGCAAACAGAAATTTGGGCATGTGCAAGGACACTGAAACCAAAGGGATTTTTGTGTGGTGCATAGAGAATATCAGGGAGCCTCATGGCTGGAGAGAGGAAAGCGGCAATTTGCACAAAGAGTGAACACCTTTGCTTGGTGTGAGGGAGGTTTTTCTAATGCCAAGCCCTTCTTCCCCTTACAGAACATTTAATATAATCCTCCTTGCCTTAATCTGGGAAGAGGGCAGAATATATACAATGATTTAAAATTTATTTCAACCTTACATAATAGAAACAAATTCCATATTTAAGTGTCGAAAATATGGGAGAAACGTAAAACTACCTGGTGAAAGGGATTCCCATTTTCCATTCTTGTTTTTTGATCCTCAAGGTCAGTGATTTTATAGAGTGTTCTACCCACAGGTTTATAGTCACCAAACCTCTTAGAATAAAGGTTTGGGTTCCGTATTGAATAAGTATGATCATATACACGGCTGTGGTATTCCTAAGAAAATCAGTTGACATGAATTGAAATATATCGCCATAGTGTCTAAGGAGTTGGTCAAGGTGAAAAATAAATATTATCTTTTATTTTGACAAGTTTATCCTCAGTGAAGGCTACAGTCATATGGCTTAAAGAGTTATATGGCTTTATAACCTTGGTCTATTGCTGGAGAATAATGCCACTGTTTTTGTGCCCAGTGATTTTGTGACTGGGATTCATTCTGTCAAAATTGATAGAAAAAATTACTGCTCTCCAAGGAAATATGTTAAAAGAGAGAACATACATAATATTACAAATGACATAGGAACTTAAGGAATGTCTTATTATAAACTCAACACTACATACAGCTCAGGGATCAACAATTGTCATTTCTGGAAGAGGTAAGAAATTCTCCATAAAATCTACATATGTTGGAATGTCCTGAAAAATTCCTACACTTTCATAAAAAATCTGTTTTAGAAAAAATTAAATTTCCTGTGACCCTTTACTCAATTTTTTTAATAGATTTTCAGAACCAAAGACAACAAGATATGTAATTTCATAAAATATATATTCTGAGTATTATTATTTTAAATTTAGTCTTTCTAGGTTGTAAAATCTTTAAAATCTGCTTCTATATTCTAAAATAATATTTAACAAGCACGTTTGGGAAATACTGGTAGTGGGTTTTGCTAATTGATAAGGGAAGAAGCATGCATTGTACTCAATTTCAGTTAGATAAAAGACAAAATAAAATAAAAGCAGGTTCATAAGAGCTGTGAACTGAATGTTTGTGAACCCCCAAATTCACATGTTGAACCACTAATTCCCAATGTGATAGTTTTGGGGGATGGAGTCTTTGAAAGGTAATTAGATTATGAAAGTTGAACCTTTGTGATGAAATTAGTACCCTCATGAAAACAGACATGAGGGAAAGAGTCCTTCTCTCTGCCATGAAGGTAGCCATCTGAAAAATTAGAAAGAGGGCCCTGAGTAGACATGGAATCTGCCGTCACCTTAATCTTGGACTTCCCAGCCTCCAGAACTGTGAGAAATAAATGTTTATTGTTTAAGCCGCTCATTCTATAGTGGTTTGTTATAGCATGCCAAACTGACATGGACAGAAATCAACAAATTTGTAAAGTAAAAATAGAGAAAAGTAGCAAAGTCAAAAGCTGGCCTTTTGAAATCACTAACAACATTGACCACACCACAGTTAGACTCACCTAGAAAATGAGACAACACGTATCACCAATGTGAGAAAAAACAGGTTATTATGACAGATGCTATGGACAGTAAAAGAATACTATCATAATGTTGCAAACAACTTTTTGACAATAATTTCAACAAAGTAGCCCGGCTGGTATAGCTCAGTGGCTTAAACAGGGCTGGGAACCAGAGGGTCCTGGTTCGATTCCCAGTCAGGGCACATGCCTGGGTTGCGGGCCAGGTCCCCAGTGAGGGCCACGTGAGAGGCAACCACATATTGATTGATGTTTCTCTCCCTCTCTATCTCCCTCCCTTCCCTTCTGTCTAAAAATAAATAAATAAAATCTTTAAAAAAATAATAATAATTTCAACAAAGTAGATGAAAATTTAAATTTTCCTTAAAGATCTTACAAACTACAAAAGCTCATTCAAGATGAAATAGGCCACTCAAATATCTCTGTGTCTATGAACAAATAATTGAATCCACAGTCCAAACCTTCCAAAAAAGGAAGCTCTACTACCAGATGGCTTCATTAGTGAATCTTTCAAACCTTTAGGAAAAAAAAAATCCAATGCAAACTGTTCAGAAAATGTAATAGGAGGTAATACTGCCCTACTCATTTTATGAGACTAATATCACCCTCCTATAAAAACCATTTTATTTCACAAGAAGAAATAAAACTACAAAAATATACCCTTCAGCAAAATGGCTGGAAAATCTATGGGCCATGTCAGTAAAAATAGTTGAACACTTTGTAGTAGCTGAATGTACAATTTCCGGCTCCTTTCCTATGTAAAATCTAACAAGTAGATGCCAACAAATTCAAGGGAATTTAATCTTTTCCTTTTTTAATAGATTTTTCCTTAAAATTTGAAGTTGTATTGACATAGTCAAGTGCACAATTTATAAATTTAGTTACATTCCCACGGGATTTTGTGTGTGCTGAGATAGCAGAAAATGAAATAAATATTATAAGGATTTTCACTATATTAATGAATACCATATTTACTCAAAAATCTCCAAAGACATCAAAAATAAAGGACAATTATGCCTAAATTTCTTTTTTTTTCAAGCTAGGTGACTAACGGTTGGATAAATCAGTATTGATTAATACTTCCTCATACTGACCTCTAAAAAAAAAGGACCCAATAAACCAAAAAGAATAATAAATTTAATTTTTATATAAATGTGGATATACATGTACAATTTATGTTTAATAAGTAAAGTAACCTGATACAATAAAATCTGTATAAAGAACATTTACCCCTGGCTGGTGTGGCCTAGTGGATTGAGCGCCGGCTTGAGAACCAAAACATTGGTGGTTCGATTCCCAGTCAGGACACATGCCTGGATTGCAGGCCAGGTCCCCACTAGGGGAAGCACAAGAGGAAACCACACATTGATGTTTATCTTCATCTCTTTCTCCCTCCCTTACCCTCTGTCTAAAAATAAATAAACAAAATCTTTTTTAAAAAAGGAACACTTAAATATTTATTTTTACTGATTTTTAATTTCCTATACAATTTCATAAAATATAAGATAGACTTTCTAACTATAAACACTGATTTATGTTGTTTCTTTGACAAATAGTGGTACTAATTATGGACAGTAAATATATTATGATTATATTTAATATATATCATAAATACATATATAGAAATTTATTCACCTGTCTATAAAGTATAATCCCCTAGGGATGCAAATTAATCTAAAATTATTTGAATTAAATACCTTTTTGACTCTTGAACAAGAAGCTTGACATTTCAATTTGTTTTAATACTTTCAAAGTAAAACAATATGCACTGGATTAATTTTTAATTTTTTGAGTGTTTATTTATTTTAAATAATATATTTTATTTATTATGCTATTACAGTTGTCCCATTTCCCCCCCTTTATTCCCCTCTGCCCCACACCCCCCCATTCCACGCCCTTTAGTTTTTGTCCATAGGTCATACACATAAGTTCTTTGGCTTCTACATTTCCTATACTATTCTTAACCTCCTCCTGTCTGTTTTCTACCTACCATTTATGCTACCTATTCTCTGTACTTTTTCCTCCTCTCTCCTCCACCCACTCCCCCATTGACATCCCTCCATGACTTATATAAATCCCTTTAACATTTCATATAATAAAAAGGCTGGGTGATGATAAACTCCTTGAACTTGACCTTATCTGAGAAGCACTTTATCTGTCCTTCCATTCTGAGTGAAAGTTTTGCTGGATAGAGTATTATTGGATGTAGGTCCTTACCTTTCATGACTTGGTATACTTCTTTCCAACCCCTTCTTGCCTGAAAGGTCTCTTTTGAGAAATCAGCTGACAGTCTTATGGGAATTCCTTTGTAGGTAACTGTCCTCTTTTCTCTTGCTGCTTCTAAGATTCTCTCATTTTTAATCTTGGGTAATGTCATTATGATGTGCCTTTGTGTGTTCCTCTTTGGGTCCAACTTCTTTGGGACTCTCTGAGCTTCCTGGATTTCCTGGAAGTCTATTTCCTTCACCAGCTTGGGGAAGTTCTCTCTCATTATTTGTCCAAATAAGTGTTCAATCCCTTGGTCTTCCTCTTCTCCTTCTGGCACCCCTATGACTCAGATGTTGGGACGTTTAAAAATGTCCTAAAGGTTCCTAAGCCTCTCCTCATTTTTTTGAATTCTTGTTTCTTCATTCTTTTCTGGTTGAATGTTTTTTCTTCCTTCTGATCCACTCCATTGATTTCAGTCCCAGTTTCCTTCCCATCACTATTGGTTCCCTGTACATTTCCCCTTATTTCTCTTAGTTTATTCTTCATTTTTTCATATAATTTGCAACCAAATTCAATTAATCCTGTGAGAATCCTGATTACTAGTGTTTTGAACTGTGCATCTGACAGGTTGGCTATCTCTTCGTCGCTTAGCTGTATTTTTTCTGGCGTTTCGATCTGCTCTTTCGTTTGGACCATTTTTCCCCTCCTCGGCTTTCCTGTTACCTTAAGGGGTGGAGCCTTAGGTGTTCACCAGGGCGGGGAAACTGAAGTTGCTGTGTTGTGACGCTGCCTGTCGGGGAAGGGCCTGAGAGAACAATGGCACTTGCTCCTCTCTCCGTACTTCCCCCACTATGCACAAGAAAGTTGGGCCCTTTTCTGCTGGCTCCTGGGTGGGTAGGTGGGCTTTCATGGTTCCAAGTCCCTGTGGGTCTCCCCAATGAACTCTTCTGTGAGGCTGGGAGTTCCTCCCACTGCTGCCTCAACCCCCACAGGTGTTTTTAATCGGTGGTTTGAGGCTTTATTTCCCCAAGATGGTGGTTTGCTCAGTCTGCTCTGCTCCCCAGCTTTTTCTCCTGGTTTATCTGCATGCAAATGAGGGACCATCTGGTCCACCAGTCTCAGCCCAGCTGGGTCGGGGTCGGTCAGTCATGGGTTTTGCCGAGTGCGCCGGCAATGTTTTGGCCAGACGTGCCCACCGAGGCCTCTCTGGGCAGCTGCAGCGTTGCCGGTACTGCTCCACAAACCGCCAACTCACCACTCTCCACCCAGCTCCGCCCCACTTACCAGTCTGGATGAATGTGTCTTCTTTAATTCCTTGGTTGTTGGACTTCCACTAGGTTTGATTTTCTGTCAGTTCTGGCTGTTTTTGTTTTTTAAATTGTTGTTTTTCCTCTTTTGGTTGTGTGAGGAGGCACAGTGTGTCTACCTACACCTCCATCTTGGCCAGAAGTCCCAAGTTTTAATTTTTTTAATAAGAATTCTAAGTGATCCTCTCATTTTCATCCTAGGTTGTGGTGCTTGTTTTTTGTTTGGTAATGTAGTTATTTGGATATATAAACATCTTCCCAAGAAAGCTAACGCAATACTTCAATAATAGTAGGTATTCAATAAGTGTATTTTTAAAATTATCATTATTTATTATTACAATTATCATTGCAAGCAAGGAAAGTATCTTTTCAGTAAGTTGAGTAATTAAGACAGATGCCCAGAAGATGGTGCTGTATGATCCCTAAATAGCATGCTTAGCTCAAACTTCAAACAGGAGAAAAAACTGAACTATTTAATTCCGCAATTTTGATTATTATTTTTCAGAAGGGAAAATTCCCTCCACTCCCACCCCCATATAAAGAATTTCTCACATGAGTAATCTGTATTTGTTTCCTAGGGCTGCAACAACAAAGTGCCACAAACTGGACAGTTTAAAACAACAGAAATGCATACTTTCACAGTTCAGAATGGAAGTCCACAGTTCAGGCTAGATTTCAAAGGGGCCATGCTCCCTCTGATACCATGGGGGAGGAGCCTTCCTTTGTTGTTCCAGCTTCAGGTAGCCCCAGGTGTTCCTTGACCTGTGGCAGCATAATTCCAATCTTTGCCTCTGTCTTCATAAGGTCGTCTCCCTGCCTTGTGCCTTTGTGTCTGTCTGCACATGGTGTCTCCTCCTCGTGTCTCTCCTCTACTTATAAAGGTGCCAGTCATATTGGATTAGGGCCCATCCTAATGCCCTCTTCTGAACTTGAGCATATCTGTAAAGACCCAAAGGCCAAATAAGGTCATATTTGGAGGCACTGAGGGCTAGAATTTCAACATACGTTTTTGGGACGTACAGTTCAACCCATAACAAGTAATAGTATTTGCCTGTAGAATCAATACTGATTACTGTCAATAAGTGGATAAAGCACTTTGTGAAAATTTTCTAAAAAAAATGTGGATTTGTACTATTTTCTCTCTCTCCTGTGCAAATTTGTGCATTGTCTGATTGGTCTTTAAGACTTAATCTATAGATCTAACTATAATTTTGTTAAACTCAACAAAGAGCACTTTTCATATATTGGAACAATATCTACACATTGGTTCTCATTGGCAATGAAATTTAATACTGAGTTGACAAGTTAATTATTTAAATATTCAATATCAAATACTTAGTATAGGTAGGCCATGCAATAGAACTGGTATTCATATTTATTAACAAAATAAGTCAATACCATTATGAGTTATGGGGTGGCTGCTTTATACATAAATATGATTTTATTATCAGCAAAAATTTAAGAGAATCTTATCTAATATTATGGTACATTTTAAGGACTATACCCTGAAATTCATATTTATGTCCATTAATATTTATTATTATAAATATTTGGCTACAATTGAAGTTCATATTTTCTGAGCTACAAGTTAAGAAATGAAGCATTAATTAAAAAAAATAAAGTTGTGGTTCTGCCCGGCTGGTGTAGCTCAGATGATTGAGTGCGGGCTAGGAACCAGAGGATCCTGGTTCGATTCCCAGTCAGGGTACATGCCTGGGTTGCAGGCCAGGTCCCCAGTGAGGACCATGTGAGAGGCAACCATACATTGCTGTTTCTCTCCCTCTCTTTCTCCCTCCCTTCTCCTCTCTCTAAAAAAATAAATAAATAAAATCTTAAAAAAAATAAAATAAAAAATAAAATTGTAGTTCTAATAAATACAAATTGGCATTGCTACTAGTAGTCTCAAGTAACAAATAGGGAACAATACCATAATCAAAGCATTAGGACAGCAGCTTACAACTGAAAACAGAATTTCAGGAAAATGGAATAAAAATTAAAAATTGTAAGGATATTATGAAATCATAAAGGATATTATTAAATTATTTGTGAGTATAAAGCCAGTCCAAAATATCAGCAAATTATGAGCTGAAAAGTGAATAATTTACTCAATTTATTAAGCAAATTGTTTCTGTGCTATGAAAAATATTTCACCTAACCCAAAAGATGACAAACGCTAGAAATTAAAATTTTGGTCCTTTATAAAAACTAACATTTTTCTGTGTGAAACACAGTTTTAGTTCCCATAAATAAAGCTTTTCGAATACAGCCTCACTTGTTTATGTACCGTCTCTGACTGCTTCCACATTGTAATGGCCACTTTGAGTGGTTGCGACAGAGATTGATGGGCTGCAAAGACTAAAGTGTGTACCACCTGAATCCTTAGGAAAAAGTGAAACAGTACCTCTGAAACAGAGACAACACAGAAATCTGAGGGAAGAGTGAGACAATAACAAACTGATGAGGTAGGTAGGAGGCAGTTCATAGAAGGCATTTAACAAACAGTAGTCTGTCAGTCAATGGTTGTTGTTATTACGATGCTAGAAATGTAGCATAATTGTTAACATCTCATCAATGGGAAAACACATTAAATATTAAATAGCCTTAATATGTACTTTTGGAATGTAATCCCTTTTCCAAAAATTTCAGAATTTCTTTATTTAAAAAGTAGTTCTAGTTGAAAAAGAAAACAAGGTTTTAAAAAATAATGAGTATCTCTTTATGTTTCTTGGTCAACCTAGAGAATAATTGGCTGCCCAGTGGTGAAGAAAGAGAATGTTATTAGCAAATGTTGGCACTGCAGTTTTTCTCCTCTAAATGTGAAGTCAACTGTATTGCTATACTGTAGGATAACCAGCCAAAAGAAATGCTAGATTGAGCCAAATGGATCACTTCGTTCTAGGTTACTCAAAATGGAAGGAACACATCCTAGAATGATAATAAAGCAAATTAGTTAAGAGAACACTGTAATTACTATTGAATATTATGAGCCGGGTGGTTATTTTTTTACACCAACACTGCTTTGAAATGATAATCAACTGTTCATTATCCATGTTAATTGGGGAAAGAAGTAGAAACATTGCAAAAGCATGGATAACCCCAAATGTTTTTCGTTGGCTTCCATACTCACTCCTGTAGTTTTGGTCCCTGATTCACCTTAACAATTTCATTTGCTTCACATTAAAACTTGTATTTCCTGGGTGCTAACAAATGATGACAGAAGTTACATAGAAACAGCTTGAGAGAAGCTGTTCCTGAATTTTCTAAATATTCTGTAAAATTATATCAGAGTGGATAATCCCAGGAAATATTTGTTAAAAAAGTAAAATATCGATAGCTGCTAATATTTGTCACATGAAAAGAGCACCAGCTTGGCCAGAAAGGAAAGTCTTCTGTGTGCCATTGGAGAATTCCTCTTGCTGAGTACCACATTTCCTGTGACCTAAATTTCCCCATGATATCTCCATGCCCCACTTTTTAACTCATGTACTGATTTTCATGCCTTACTAGGATTTTTATGCATCTAGAGCTGAGGCAGGAACTTTCTTGATAGTACAGAGTATTTAATGGTACATAGCAAAGAAAGAAAGATAGGAAAATCTAGCCTGTTGAGTTGGCTATGATGCACTAATATTTAGCTGTATTATTCGTTAAAAGGACCAAGTAACAGAAATTATAAATCTGACAATCTGGCCTATGGCGTATATAAATAAACCTAACCATTTTCCCTTAAGTGAGAAACAAAAGACCATTCAAAAAAGGAAAGTGTAGTGGAAATACTTTTAAGGTAAGCACATATGATCCCTGTCCCCTGTTTCGCTGTTTTTTGGGTAATCTTCTCCCTTGAGTGTATGTGGGGGCAGAGAGGTGTTCTGTATTGAGCTTCTAATTATAGGATAGGAAAAAGGTGATGGATAAATGTGTTTTTGCACATGTAATTACATAATTGTGTCATATAAGATGACAATGACCATCTGAGTTCTTCCCCCCATGCTGGCTTTGAAGAAGCAAACTTCATGTTGAGAGTTGTCTATGTTGGGAAGTCCACACGGTGAGGAATTGAAGGCAGTCTCTAGGAGCTGAGGGTAGCCTTGGACTAATAGAGAAAAAATAGCCCTTAGTCCTGAAATGCCAAGGAACGGATTTCTGCAAAGTCAATCTTTTTCCTGTTGAGCCACAGATGGTGCTGCAGCCCTGAGAGACACGCAAGTAGGTCACGTGAGAACCTAAGAATAGACCTAGCAAGGCCATTTCTGAACCCATGACCCACAGAAACTGTGAGAAAATCTATGTGGATTTTTTTAAAGAAGCTAAGTTTATGATAAATTGTTACACTGGGGCTCAGAGCAACATTTTCAAAGTATTTCCTGAAGAACATTATTTCAATGAGATTGGAGGAAAAGATTCTTTATTTACACTGCATTTCAGCATATGAAAGTTTTGAGAACTTTTGTGGTAAAGAAATCTGCTTAATATTTAAAGTTAGAAGATCCCAAATGTATTTATTAAAAGGAAATTTGTATGTATTTATAAACCAAGAGACATTGTCACCTATGGTTGTTCAAGAGGACATGTTGGTGCAAGGAAAGGTATCGGTACATGAAGCATGCATTCCACAGGAATATCACCGTATGTGTGTACAAGTACTGTGATGACCACACGTACTGTGAGCTAGAATTCCTACTTCTGGCCTCAAAGGAAATCTTAAAGAAAGAAAAAGGTAGGAGAGGGTTTTAAACTCCCAACTCAATTTATAGTCAAAGCATTAATGGCTTTAAAAAATATCTTATCTCTGATAACCACAGTGTAGGTTAGCTAAACACTCCAACTAAATATGATATTATTCGGGTTGTATATTTACAAAACAAGTTGAATTCACACCATTGCCAAATTTCTTACGTGAGGCTAAGGAAAGGATTAGAGAGGAGTAGGAACCAGAGATTTTGGACTCAGATGAAAATGAGAATCTTGAATGCGAAATCCTATTGAGTCATCTCTTGCCAGCAGATGCGCCCCCTCCTCCCTGTCTGAGACTAGTCTCTCCTTGCTTAAAGTCCTGTGACATTTCATCAGAGGCAGTTCTGTCACATGGGGTTGCCACTTACACTTCTGTCTCCACACTCACATATACAATCATCTTCTCGCATATTTGGGATGGGGGTATTGCAAAGTTTTATTTTGAAGACACCACTTGGACACATAAGTCATTGTGAGATCATGCCAATTTATATTGGCAAAAAAGTAGCAAGTATGTGTGGGAATGAAATTTAAGATTAGTAGTCCAACAGGACCAATATAATGTTGGATCACACTAAAATGACCAAGGTGTATTTTCTTCAATGCATTGGTTCAAGCACTGAAAGTGGATGGAACCGTTTGCTTGGGTGACAGAACCATGGACTGAACGATGTACTGAAGTTAATGTGGCTGAAAGTCCAGAACTGATATAATTTGGAGAAAGGAGCTGAAAGCCTTAGGATGATGGCGATCTGGGGAAAGATTATTACATGCAAATATTTCACCTGCTCCTTTACTGTGTCAGAAGATACTCATTTGCTAAGATGTAGAAATTGCATAGGTTAGAGAAAACTTAGCATTGTTTGAAAGCTCTTGTGTAATTATTATACGACTGTTTCATAGCTGGGAGAAAGTGGGAGGTGCAGTCCCTGAAATGGGCACCTTGATGTTAGTAGAAGCGATGGGTTCTGAGTGACAGAGGCCGTATGGAAGTGCTTAAATATTGGAGACAAGGGGTAAGATTATGGAAACGGGAAGCAAGAGTATAGTGTTGGCCAGTGTGTTTCACTCCAAAGCCGCTGGTGGAAGTGGCTAATTGGTCACATTGTGCCTAGCAATTAAATAGACGGGCAGTGTACTAAAGTATTAATTGATTTATTTAACCTCTCAAAACCTGATATGAATCCCTGTGATGGGAATTTATGTTATCACACTAAATTGACAAAATTAACTCTGTTCACAGACCCAGATTTTCTTGGATGAAAGTACAATTTCCTTGAAGAAGTTTCCTTTACCGTAGCCGTGCATTATCATGTATTATGAGCCTTCCTCCTCGGCCGCTGTGCTATTGTTAGAATGGCTGTACACTGGAAGAAAGGAAAACATGTGGATTTAGGTAGATTATTAGACATCGGTTCTAAATTACCCAATTTGTGGTACTTTGTTACAGCAGCTACAGGAAGCTGATATAAGCTGGGAACACAAGTGTCTGGATTCTGAATCCCCCATTCCCTTGAGGGCCAGTCAGTGAGCTTCATCCATCTCCTAGATTCCTCCTTCAGTCTCTCATCTTCAAAATCTTTCTTGCCCTTCCCTTCAGGTACACTAAATAGGTTAATCCTCACAAAGTGCCAAGGTTTCCTACAGGAGACAGAAAATCTGTTGAATTCAAGTTACATTAGTTTTTCTCAAGGGATTGTATTGCAAAGCTTAGGCCATTAGCCTGAAATGAAAGAAAAAGGGACAGTATAAGAAAATAACTTTTTTTACTACTTAAATAAATTATTCTGCCACCCATTCTAAATGTATATAGACATTAATAGAGAAATAATGCAGACGCTTAGACATGTATACAAATATCAAAATATTGTGAATTATTTGAGTTCGAAAGATACAATAAGTGGATTAACTACCAGTGATGGATACCGATGAGTGAGGAAGCAAAATTCTGTGGTGTTGGAGATTAGCTGGAGGACAGTAGAGAGGAGAGAAGAAGATCCTTCAGCCCTCTGTGGTACTGCCTCCTGAAGCAAGCTGGAGCTGGTGGAAGGGAAGAGGTAGAACATACTTTGAGTTTAGAATTTTGATTATCAACTGAGAATGAGTGTTTTAAACATTTCAAAACTGTGTTTTGAAACACAGGGCAGGGGCATGCAAGAATTTCCACCCAGGGGCAGGAAGATACTACATTCTACTTTATAAAATTTTCAGAGATGCAGAAGCAGAAAGAAAGTTAAATCTGTGATCAAAATTTTCAAGTTAAGCACTTTTTTTTAGCACACAAGTTACACACATTTTTTTTTTTCCATTTCAGTGGGAGCTGCCATCAGAGAGGGACTTCCACTCCCGACACATCCCTGGTGAGCCCACCCTGAAGTTATGTCCTTCCTCACCCAGTTTAAATTCTAAGACCCATCACTTCAACCACTAGATTTTAAGTGTTGTCTACACCCTTAACTCAGGTTCTCTCTATTACACTCCCAGTCAAAATCCCAACCTTGATGAATGTTTCTCCACATTTCTACCCAGGATACTGAAAGCACCAGAAGAAAAAATATACAACAGTGCTCCTCAGTGCCAGTACAAATACAGAATGTCTAACCATGGCAACAAACACTCCTTCTGTGCTAACCACGCTTTCTCTCTCCTGTCCCTGAAGTGGTTATTTCAAACAGTCCTTTCCCCTCTCAGACCGTTGATTTTCCTATTACCCACTTCATTTCAACAAATGACCTCACCTTCCACTTCTATAACAGAAGACATTTTTACTTTCTGTCACTTACCGTGACCATCTATTTGTGTTCAAACACACATGTCACACATGTTGAATCTTCTCCTGCTTGCCATGGAGGTGTGTCTGCCCCTGCCAAGAGCCATCCTTCTATCTGCACTCAGGTCATTGTCCCCTCTTGACATCCTCAGGAACTTTTCTCTCCAAATAATTTTTCCCTTGCATTTTTAGCTTTTTTCTTTCTATTGGATTCTTGTAAGCACTGTTTAAATATTCTTTATCTGCCATCTTAAAATAAACACTTGACCCCACTCGCTCTCATTCTCTTTCCTCCACTTCAACTAACTTTGTCAAAGACTTGTTTATACTTGCTATCTCTGCCTCCTTACCTTCCAGTCCTTCTTTAGCCCCTAAAATCTACCATCTATCCTTCTGCTTCAATGTGAGGCCTCTCGCTGAGGTCACCAATGATTTCCTTGTCAATAAATTCAGTAGACACATTTGGCTTTATCTGTCTTGACCTTCTGCGGCTCAGTCACTCTCTGCTTCTTAAACTGTTTCCTCTCGTTGCTTCCAGGACTTTTGATCGCTCTCTTGCCTTTTTTAATGAGTCCTCCTCCTCCTTCTTTCCTGCTTCCTCCATCTCTTCAGCCCACCTCAGCTTTCTGTCTGAGTCCCTCCCCACTGCGTCTGTGCCCCTTGATGAGCACATCCACTCCATTGCTTCCATGACAACCAACAAGCTGGTAACTTACAGTCTTATTTAAGCCCAACCTGGATTTCTCCATTGTGCTTCATATTTGTGTAACCAAATCCTACTAACGCTCTGAATCATGATATCCTTTTGGCATCTCAAACTCAAAATGTCCAAAATTGAAAACATTCTCAAAGTCCTCAAACTTCTGTTTCTATCCTGATAGATGCTTCTAACGTCCAATTAAATTATTCAAAAAGTTGGGACTCTTCATTGACTCCTTCTGATCCTCCAGTCAAACCCAAAGTCCAGTTGATTCTACCTGTTAAGTGTCTCTCCTGGGTGTTCATTGTTTTTCATCCCCACAGTCTCCTAGTGTGACAATAACTTTTCTAGTAAATTGTTAGAAGAAACTTCTAAATGATCTTTAAGCTCCAGTCTGGTCTGTCCACAATCCCTTATCCACAGTAGCAGCACAACTTTTAAAAAAGACACAAATATGAGTACCTTTTCCTTTTGTATAACATTATTTATATATATTTTTGGGTTACACATTAGTGAAAATCTAAACCCAACATGGCTAACAAGGATCTTATCAAATTCTCTATCTCAATAACTGGACAATTTTCTCTCACCCATCCGGCTCCTCTCTTTCCCATTTATGACTATATTTCATTGAAATCACAGGATTGAGCATTACATTTAGAATCGTCTCACAGGGCCTTCCAATACAGCCTCTGGATTCTGACGCTGTGATCCCAGGCCTCCCACTTACCGGCTGTGACCTTAGACACACTGTTTATCCTCCCAGTGTCTTACTTTCATCATTTATAAAATGGGGATGCTGGTAATAGTAGTTCTTATCTCACAGTACCATTGTAAGTGCTGAATGGGCAACTTCACGCAAAGTGTTTAAAACAAAGCTTAGCACATAGTAAGTGCTCTGAAGGTGTGGCTCAATGCCTTATTACTATTATTTTCTTGTAATTAATCTGAGTTCCCTGATGTTTCTCTAAGATCTTTGCTGGGTAAATTCTAACACAGGAAAAAAATCAAACATATGCATCTCTGGCCTGTCCCGTATAGGAAACAGCTGCCAAATCCCTCCAGCACGTAAGTAGTCTCCAATGAATCCTGAACACTGACCAACAAAACTACAAGTTTAGTCACATGCATTTTTGCACTTTTGCAAAATTTATTCAATAATTAAAAAAAATTCTCAAATCCCTAGTAAGCTCCTTCCTCCCAAATCCTCCGATGACTTTGCCTTATGTTCAATTGAGAGACTAGGAAACTTCAGACTGAAACCTATGATCTTCTCATCTCAAGTCTGAAACCTACCTGAATCAGTTCCTACTTCTTCTTTGTGCCCTTTCAAACAAAAGGGTGTCCCTTCTCTTATCCATAGAACAATACAAACAGCAGTTCAGGGTCACATTCCATTGTATGTTCTCAGGGATCTACACCTCCTGCCACTTTCCACTTTGCACTCTGGATATTTCTCATCAATGTCCCCAATAATCCTTCTAACACATCTCTTATCTCCATGTCTGCCGAACACTATGGTCCTACTTCTTTGCTCTCCTAACAGCCAGTCGTCTCAACAGTTGCTATACCAGGTCTTTCTGTTGCTTCTTCCTCTCATTCCCAACTGAACTATGAACATGAGAATGTTTTAGAATTATAGTAATCAACTTATTTTGCTTATATTTTCCTTTTTATGCTCACTCAAAGGTAACATATGATTTAAAAACATCTATGTCTAAATGTGTCTAGAATAATATCTTCTGTTAAGTATAAATAGAGATTCTAATTAAGGGGAGATTTGGGTTATAGTTTAATTAGCTGCATTTTTTTAGTGGAACATATAATATCAATGTATCTTACAATCAGAGAATCTGAGATGTGATAAAATCCAGTATCACAGACTCACAGAGGCCTTCACTGATCTCTCAGTAATTCCCTGTTACTCTCTTTCAACAGGGATTCTCTTCTTTCCTTCTTCAGGTGCTTATTCCAGTCATGAATTTGTCTCTTCATCTGGTATAAAACTATTTCCATGACTGGAGTCTTTGAAGGCAAAGTCACATTTACTCTGGGCTCACGCCAGCATACACTCCACCAACAGAGTGACTGGGTCACGAAAGGATTTCACTACATATTTCTGAGTTTACTGAATCGGTGGACAAAACCTCCTTTAGGAGTTCACTGTGTATCACAGCATGTCAGTTGCTATAGGCTACAAAGAGATAAAAGTTCACTTTGATTTTTTACCCTAGACTTCAGTTATTAAGTACTAAAACAAACTTGCTCTGAAACACTTTAACATGAGAACACTCTAGGGCTTTATAAACTGAGACATATAAAGAGCAATTGGTTTTTATTTAGCGGTACAAGTAAGATAAGTCTTTAAGATTTGGTCACTGCACTACCCAGCTAACCGTATTAATGAAATGACCCAAATGTACAGGCAGCAATATCTTTCTGCAAGCATGGTTGCAGACCCTACAAATGTGGAGTTTCCAGAAGACAGAAAAAAGTAAACATAAACAAGACCCTGGAAATTTCTTGCACGGACACAAAGCTAATAGCCCCCATCTGTATTTTCCTTCATGCGATCACAGATAGAAACCAGAGTATAGCCATCATTCCGTAATCCCTCAAATCCTTAAGCAAAGGATAAACGCATTTTTCTCTTCTGGATACAAAAATAAGAAGTAAACTCTGATTCAGAGCAGGGGGTCAATGCTTAAGTGGATCATAAATTATAATTAAATATAAACAATCCCTTATCTCACCTTTTGATCTAAACTTTTCATTTTAAGACATGATGAAATGGTGGAAATCCCTACTTAACCAGATTAGATTTCATTGGAAAATGTGCAGTTGTCCCTTCAGTTCTGGATGAGGATCAGGGCCAATCTAAGAGACTTTATCATTTAATTATATATATTTAGGCACTGCCTTTCTCTAGTATTGTAGAATGGGAAAACATAACTAAATCACAAAAGCATGCAAATTGAATGTCTACAACTTGCATTTGAAAAATCAATTATAAACTGCAATGAACAGACCTAAGAAGTTGAACAAATAAAATATAATGATTTGCTTCCTCCTGGGGATAATGTGAGGCGGAATGAGAAAACACGCATGAAGTGCTCCTTGAAAATGGCTTATGAATGCATGATATTAACAGCCATCATTTTCCTACATTTCCTGCCTCATTAATTTCTATCTAGATTTCAGAAGATTTATACACCATTTCTAATTTTAAAAAATTACATGAAATAATTATTTTACAATGGATTACATATAAATTCATAAAGAAAAATGCTCATTTCTGGCACGTAAAATGATTTTTAAGATTGGTATCTTGTCGAAATCTTTCTAAAATTGTTATATCAAGATGTACCAGAGGAGGGCAGTGGTGCTTCATATTTTAACATTTTGCTATTTCTTTGATTGGACAGGAATAGTCATTTAGATTTATCATCACAAATCAAAGCATAATTATAAGCTAATGTCCTATCCCTCCACCAGCCCCAAAGGTCATTGCAATATGTTCTATAAATGAAAAGAAATTGTTAGTTCTAATTACATGTAAAATTAGTATTGTATGCTCTGAAAGTGCTCGTTTCTTCTCCATTTTACTCTTCATCTTTAAAGTAATGAGATATCATAGGAGAGACAAAGAGTAGCTACTGATATCCTTCATGGATTAAATTCTATGTGTTGTAGTTTAATTTAAATATCTGATTTATTAGCCTCATAATTTAAATTACTTTGAATTAAATTATAGTTTTGTGTACCTTCTGAATTTCTCACCAAAGACACTTACATTTACTTTAATAAAATAAAACTCAACAAAACAACTTTAGGATTATTTTTGTAAACCAGATACTTTTCTTACAGTTTTATATATCTAAGAAAACTAAAAATGGTGGATTTGGTGGAGGTTCTTACCAGCCAAGTGGGTAAATATGATCACATGTGCATTCAAATCATGCCTCTCTGAGTCTTGGAAATGGAGTGCAGGTGACTTGAACATAAGATGTATAAAGAGAAGGGGCACTTGAGGTAGAAGGAATTAATTACATTCTTACTGACCCCGAGGAGCAGTAGAGCCCAACACAAAATTCTTAAGAGGACAATGAGTTTGGGGAACTCTTACTAATGTTGTTCTGTATAGTTACATAAAATGCTTACAGCTGATAAAATACCCTTTCCTTATTTATCAAATAAAATAAAAATATTACCTACATTACAAGAATAGTTTCTAAATTATGTAAGATTTTAATTAATTCAAGTCAAACTTAGCATAACCAAAAACAGTGGGTGGAAACTGCAATTAGACAGATTTTAAATCAAGTCAGATAGAACTACTGAATGGAATAACGATTTCCACGAGAAATGCAATTCATGGGAGCTTCACACAGGGAACAGACAGTTAGTGATTAAAGACCGAAGTAGTAATGAAGTTTGATCAAGTGGTCTTCAAAATGAGTTTGCAGATCCAGAAGGACATACAGTTAACGCTTTTGAGCAACGCTATGTATACATTGCTGCCTCTGTGGACTCCGAGTGCCTTCGTTATGCCCCAGATTCTACTTTGGTTCCATACCAGAGCCAATGTTTGAAGGGGTAATCAATGGGCTTCCCCCTTTCCTTTCAAACTTGAACTGTCCCATAGTTCTGAGCACTCTGCTCATCTCTAAATTTCACAAGTAAGTACAAGCTATAACAAAGGAAAGTGTAGACTAATTACTCTTTGTTTCATTTTCTCAGGTGACTTCAGGGGAGTCAGTGTCATCAGAAGTTGAATAAAAATGCTAAACAGCAAATTTAAGTCTCCCTGTATTGCCCTCCATCTACATGTCCAACCCATTCTCTTTCTTTCTTTCTTTCTTTTTTTTACAAGAACCATTTGGGTAGTAATTCTTTTTTTTTAATAGCAGCAACTGTTTATTTACTGGCATTTTTTTAATTGTATTTTTTCCTTTACCATTTAGTCCCCTTATCCCTCCCTCCCCAACCCTGCAATTACCACACATGAATCCTTTTTCCTTTTTGCTTAATCCCTCCATCTCATCTCCGCTCATCCTTAGCTGTCAGCCTGTTCTCTATCTGTGAGTCTGTCTCTATTTTGCTTGTTAGTTTGCTTTGTTCATTGCTTTCCACATATGGGTGAAATCACATGGTATTTGTCTTTCTCTGACTGGCTTATTTCACTCAGCATAATGTTCTCCAGGTCCATTCATACTGTCACAAAGGGTAAAGTTTTCTCTTCTTTAGGGCCAAGCAGTATTCCATTGTGTAAATGTCCCATAGTTGTTTCATCCACTCATCTACTGATGGACACTTAGGCTGCTTCTATATGTTGGCAATTGTAAATAATGATGCAATGAACATAGAGGTGCTTATGTTCTTTCGAATTAGTGTTTTGGGTTTTTCTTGGATATATTCCCAGAAGTGGGTTCACTGGGTCAAAAGGCAGATCCATTTTTAATTTTTTGAGGTACCTCCATATTGCTTTCTACAGTGGCTACACCAATCTGCATTCCCATCGACAGTGCAAAAAGGTTACTGTTTCTCCACATCCTTGCCAGAACATGTTGATTGTTGATTTTTTGATGATGGCCATTCTGACAGGTGTGAGATGATCTTATTATATTTTAATTTGCATTTCTCTGATGATTAGTGATGCTGAGCATCTTCTCATATGTCAATTGGCCATCTGCATGTCCTCTTTGGAGAAGTGTCTATTCACATCCTTTGCCCCCTTTTTAATTGGGTTGTTTGTTTTTGTAGGTGT